>CM035427.1:38568928-38586428 GCA_020310875.1 Ceratopteris richardii
GGTACTGGGGTATCCACTTTTATAGAAAATAAACACTTCCACTACGTCACCTACTCAAGGGGGGGTTCTCTTTAGGGAAGTATACCTTTAACATTTCTGTGAGCAGGCAGATGCAAAGATTGAACAGAGTAGTAAAGACTTTTGAAAATGTGAACAATAATTTACCAAGGAAGACCAATCCCTTCTTGATTTGACTCAGATGATTACAAGGTTGATCAAATGCTCAAAAGTGCAGGCTTAGAAAGCTAACATGCCATCCTAGAAATAAATAAGCTCAATGCACAGAATCTTCTCATCAGCTTAAGGGGCTAATTACATGCAGTTTAACTCAGAACAATACCAATGGTAAGATCTTCTCAAGAGAATAGAACACAATCAACCACACTGACTCACGGAAACGAAGAAGAATCCAAGCTACTCTTTTACACTATAGTGCTCATAGCCCTCAACTGAGAAGCCTCCCCTCTGTATACACACTACAGAGTAGCTCCTACAATAGACTTGAAACCACCAAGTATAAGAGAGAACCTCTGCACGAACGCATGAACCCACCGTATCTCTAAAATTTGTTGTACCTTGTACATGTACTCCAGTGTACCGCAAATGAGCACAAATCCCTTGATTTTATAGGCCCCAATAGGCCAAGAGAGCCTTGCCGAATCTTCACGTCCACTGATCACGCGCCGGTTTAATCACCCAAAATTGGGGGGTAGGTCAAATATTCCACTTGATTTGAATTAGATCCACAAAAATAGGTAATCGCCCTGTGAATGGTTGGCGGCAAAAGTTATTCCCTGTTTCCACTTTTTACCCAGCACACTTTTATCCCATACCTCTTTTGTAGTCAAATTGAGACCCTTAATTTGCATTGCCGGTGATTTAGAAACTCCTCTTGAGTGTGGGAAAGGGAGGGTAACTTCACAATTCCTAGAGCCCCAAGAAATACTTTAATTGAAAGGTCATCTCTCAAGCTGGCTTGAAGTATTCATTCGCATCCTCAGACTCCTCAAGCTTGTAGTTGATGAATTATTGAGCCAGGGTACTCAGTCGGCCTAAAGGGGCACACTCCCATCTCCATCACGGTGCACTCTCTGTCGCAGAACCCTTACAACCTTCTGACTTTGTTCCTTGAATCACGTCCAAACATGTCAAAAAGAGTTGGCCGAATAATTCCCACATCAAGATCATCAATTCCAACTTTACTTCCAAGAAATGTCCTCTTTATGGCTCCATATCTGTCAGCTCCTGAGAAGGCCTGGACTGAAGAATTGCCTTATTGTTCTTATGTGATTGTGTGTGGTTGTGTGTGATTGTGTGTGTTTGTGTGTGATTGTATGTATGTGTTTGTGTGTGTGAGTGTGAGGTGTGAGTGTGTGCTTATATGTGTGTGAGTGTTTATGTGCGTGCACGTGAGTGTGTATGAGTGGAGTGTGTGTGTGGAAATGTATGTGTGTGGGGCGTGGGTGTTGTGAATTTGTGAGTGGGAGGGAATGCGTAGGAGGCTGAGGGGAGTGGTTGCAAGAGGAGGAGGGCGGATGCGGGCGGGTAGAGGAGGAGTGGGGGTGGCGGGGGGCGAATGGCGGGGGCGGAGGGCGGATGGCGGGGACATGCGGGGTGGGGGTGAGGGTGGGTGTAGCGGGAGGGTGTGGGTGGTGAGGGTGGCGGAGAGAGAGGAGGGGGTGTGGGTGTGGGCAGAGAGAGGAGGGGCGGGGGGCGGATGGCGGGGGAGGAGGGGCGGGGGGCGGATGGCGGATGGCGGGGGGGCGGATGGCCGGTAGAGGAGGAGTGCGGGTGGCGGAGGGGGGCGGGTAGCTAGGGGGCTTGGCGGGGGGGGGGTGAGGGGTTGGTGGCGGAGGATCGCGGGGGGTGGATGGCGGGGGAGGAGGAGGCTAGGCGGGGGGCGGGGGCTGCCGCGGGTGGCGGAGGGAGGAGCGGGCTAGGCGGGGGGTGGGGGCTGCTGCGGGTGGCGGAGGAGGAGCGGGCTAGGCGGGGGGCGGGGGCTGCTGCGGGTGGGGGAGGAGAGAGAAGGAAGGGGGGAGAGAGAGGGGAAGAGAGAGAGGGAGATAGAGGGAGGGAGGGCACGCGGGGGCGGGGGAAGAGAGAGAAAAGAGAGAGAGAGAGAGAGAGAGAGAGAGAGAGAGAGAGAGAGAGAGAGAGAGAGAGGAGAGAGAGAGAGAGAGAGAGAGAGAGAGAGAGAGAGAGAGAGAGAGAGAGAGAGAGAGAGAGAGAGAGAGAGAGAGAGAGAGAGATGAGAGAGAGAGAGAGAGAGAGAGAGAGAGAGAGAGAGAGAGAGAGAGAGAGAGAGAGAGAGAGAGAGGAGAGAGAGAGAGAGAGAGAGAGAGAGAGAGAGAGAGAGAGAGAGAGAGAGAGAGAGAGAGAGAGAGAGAGATGAGAGAGAGAGAGAGAGAGAGAGAGAGAGAGAGAGAGACAAGGACGGGGGAGGAGAGAGAGAGAGAGAGAGAGATAGAGAGAGAGAGAGAGAGAGAGAGAGAGAGAGAGAGAGAGAGAGAGAGAGAGAGAGAGAGAGAGAGAGAGAGAGAGAGACGAGAGAGAGAGAGAGAGAGAGAGAGATGAGAGAGAGAGAGAGAGAGAGAGAGAGAGAGAGAGAGAGAGAGAGAGAGAGAAGGGACGAGAAGGCGGGGAGAGAGAGGGAAGAGAGAGGGAGAGAGAGGGGAGAGAGAGAAGAAAGAAAGAGAGAGGGACCGAGAGCGAGGAGGGGATCTACAGACCCCCTCATCAAGATTTTGCACCGTCCCTGGTGCAATTTCTTCAGAATGAACTTGCAGACCCTCCAGTTGCACTGCCAGGACTCCATACCATACTTTTGGAGAACCAAAATACATATAATTCACAGAATACCGGTGGTGATCTTCAACATGCCAACAAAAGGAGGAGAAACACATTCCCATATACAGCCAGGGAACCAGAACTCCAGAGATTTTCTCCTCCTCAACAGCTAAGATTGATCCACCCAGCTGAGCAATGCTACTCAAATTCTACCCAGAGCTTTCATAGGAGCTGTGTGTCTCTCCAAGTCTGTCCTGAGGAAAACCACGACCAAACTTCCTTGTCTCTATCTCGGCACCAATAAGGACTTCCAATTGCTCAGCTGCATGCTCTACTATTCGCCAATATTCCCCTTCTACACAATCAATAGAAGCTTTCTCCCGAAAAGATCCATGAACCAGCTTCTCCCTCTCGTTCAAACCAAATATTCATCCTTAAACTGGTTATCATATTTTTCAAAGGACTCTAATGTGAATGGTGGCCCGTGCTCAAACCAAACGTTCCATCCTTATCTGAAGATTCTGTGCAAACATCTATAGGAATTAATCGAGGACGGCCTCTTTTCCGTTTGTTCTGTTCCTTGATCCATCCTAAAGGTATATTTGAGAATGGGAGTCCTTGAAGGTCACAATTAGTGTCAGGGGAGCACTAGATTGTGCTCTCTGACTACACAAGACAAGATTTCGGAAACACAGTTCTGATTACAAGAATACCCACGAAGGGAAAATGCTACAAGAATATACGATCGATACAAGATGTCCCACAACCCGGGACCAATAGGTATGGAAAACTCGACTAGAGATGATACAGGAGATCCCACAACCCGGGATCGTAGGTAGGAAACAAGATATCTCGATTACAAGAAATCCCCTCAGGGATATGAACTGGATACAAGAAATAACTAGAAAGGATCTCGTACTACGAGATTACAATAGGACAAGAAAGGATGTCCACAATACAAGACTAGACAAGACTAGAGCTAGAAACAAGACTAGAACTTGAACTGGAACTTGAATGTACTTACTTGGAGGTCACGACTCCTTGAGCTCCCAAGACTGGCATTGGCAAGACTGATTATGAATGTGGCCAACCCCTCCTTATATAGGTTTTCAAGGGCGGTTCCCAAGGCGGTTGCGAACTGATGATGTCATCATGATGTCATCGATTTGTAACAAGACCTCCCAATGTCAGAATTCAGCGAATAGACAGTTGATCTTGGGGTTTTGGCACATTCCGGACGCAATGGAAGCATTGGTTTCTCCTAATTCTGAACCAATCATGAGATACAGGGTTCACATGGAATCTTAGGTTCAGGATGGTTTCCTTCGTCCATGACATCACCTCCCCCTCAAGCGACGAGTTCCACGAGGAGCGGTCATGTTATCTGGTCTCGGCTTCGTTGGATTTTTCTTATGGAATTCTCGAACCTTGATTGGTGCTCTCTGAAGGTTTTCTGCAGGTTCCCAAGTACGATCACTGATGTCATACCCTTTCCAATGAATAAGGTATTCCAATCTTCCCCGGGATATTCTGGAATCTAGGACATGCTCGACTTCAAATTCTTCATGATCATCAATCTCAATAGGTGGTGAAGGACTAGGTCTCTCCCCCCTCAATGGTGAAATCTGATATGGTTCCAACATGGATACATGGAAAACTGGATGTATTCTCATGGTACTCGGTAACTGGAGTTTGAAGGTGACTGGATTAATCTTGGCCAAGATGGTAAATGGTCCAAACTTTTGATGATCTAACTTTGCACAAGGCCTTGAAGTTTGTAAATTGTTTCGGAGTAACCATACTTTATCCCCAATTTGATACGATGGATTCTGGACACGATGTTGATCTGCATAGTACTTATATTGTTGTTGAGCTTTATGGATCTCTTCCTTCAGTTCTTTGTGAATGTCCATCAGGTACTGGGCCTTGTCTCTGGCAGCTGGGTTCTTGACATGATTTGAGAGTTGTATATCCATCCTTGGATGTTGTCCATAGTTTGCAAAGAAGGGAGTTTGCTTAGTAGATGCATGAACACTATTGTTATAGGCAAACTCTGCAAAGGGTAACAACTCAAACCAGTCATTTTGGTGATAGTTGCTAGTGCAACGGAGATATTGCTCCAGGACTTGATTCACTCGTTCTGTTTGTCCATCAGTCTGTGGATGATTTGCTGTAGATAGTTTAACTTGAACACCAAGGAGCTTGCAAAGACTGTTCCAAAAGCTGGATATGAACTGTGGACCTCGATCACTGACAATGTCATCAGGCAATCCATGAAGCCTAAATATGTACCTAAGAAAAAGTCTGGCAGTGGCTGCACCTGTGATTGCCTTGGTAGTTGGAATGAAGTGTGCCATCTTTGTAAATCTATCCACAATAACAAGAATGGCATCATACTTATCTGACTTTGGTAGATCTGTGATGAAATCCATCGACAATGAAGCCCATGGCCTTTCTGGAATAGGTAGAGGTTGCAAGAGGCCATGAGGTTTATGTCGGGGTACCTTAGATCTATTGCAAGTATCACAGGTTCGAATGTATTCTTTGACTTCCTTCCACATCTGAGGCCACCAAAAGTCCCTTGATATGAGTTCTATTGTTTTATTTACTCCAAAATGTCCTGCTGCAAGGTTGTCATGGCGTTGTTGAAGTACTTGGATCCTGGGCTTTCCTGGAGGGACATACAATAGGTTCTTATAGAGTAGTAAACCATCCTTTTCCTGAAATTCGTTTACTTCTTGGAATTTTCCTTCTTGAGCTTTCTGCTTAACGTTACAAAACAATTCATCCTGTGGTAGATTCTCACGGATCAACTGATTCAAGGCTGAATCTTCATGATGGCTTGAAGAGATAGCTGCTAACTGGAGATGCTCGGGCTTGAGTAATACACTCTCTTGTTGATCAAAGGCCTCTTCACCCTTCTTTGGTGCAAGGTAAGATCTTCTGGATAGGGCATCTGACTGACATTGATGACGTCCTGGACGGTATGTGATGACAAAGTCGAATCTGGATAAAAAGTTACTCCATCGAGATTGCCTTCTATTGAGGATCCGGGTGGTCATAAAATACTCTAGGTTCTTGTGATCTGAATATACAATGACTTTATGAGCTGCTCCTTCTAGATGGTGACGCCAGGTATCAAACGCGTCTACTATGGCAAGGAGTTCTTTATCATGAATTTCATAATTAATTTCTGGAGGGGAAAACTTCCTTGAATGATATGCAACTGGATGTAGTTGTCCATCATCTCCATATTGGGAAAGAATGGCCCCTAGAGCAAAGTCCGATGCATCTGTCTCAAGGAAGAAGGGCTTACTAGAATCAGGATGAACTAGGATTGGAGCAGTAGTGAATGCTGATTTCAAGGTCTGAAAGGCCTTCTCTGCTTCTTCGGTCCATGAGAATTTGGAGTTCCCTGTAAGCTTGGTAAGAGGTGTCACTATCTTGGAGTAATCTCTGATGAATATCCTATAGAAATTGGCAAACCCCAAAAAACATTGTACATCTCGAACACATGAAGGTGGTTGCCAATCAAGGATTGTCTCAATCTTCTTAGGGTCCATAAAAATTCCTTTATCTGATACTATGTACCCTAAAAATTCCACTTCTGTCTTATGAAAAGAACACTTCTCCAATTTCGCATACAATCCTTTTTCTCTTAGTTTCTCTAGGACTATCTTTACATGATCTTCATGATCCTCTAGATTTTTTGAAAATATCAAGATATCATCAAGGTATATTACAACAAAATCATCTAAATATTCTCGAAAAATATCATTCATCATATGTTGGAAGACAGCTGGAGCATTTGTAAGACCGAAGGGCATAACTACATATTCAAAATGCCCATACCTTGTTCGAAATGCTGTCTTCCATTCGTCTCCTTCTCTGATCCTGACAAGGTTGTAAGCTCCTCGAAGATCAATTTTCGTGAAGAATTTTGCTTTTCCAAGGCGTTCCAAGAGCTCTGATATGAGTGGTAGAGGGTATCTGTTTTTTATAGTGACTTTGTTCAATCCACGATAATCTACACACATCCGGAGAGTCCCATCCTTCTTCTTTACAAATAGAATAGGAGCTCCTGCTGGAGACTTCGAGTGTTTGATAAACCCCTTTGCTAGATTCTCATCAATGTTCTTGCGTAGTTCTGTAAGTTCCTCTGGAGATAGTCTGTAGATTGGTCCAAAGGGTGGTTGTGTTCCCTCTTGAAGATCTATGGGACAATCATAAGGTCTATGCTCTGGAAGGATATCTGCATTCTTCTTTTCAAAAACATCTTCAAAGCCGTTGTACTGATTGGGTAGCTGTACTGGATCATCTTTCTTGGATTCTTGAGCTGGTATGGCATAGATCATATATGTAGGTTCCTTCCTTACTGCATGTATGAAGGCTTTAGCTCCAACATATGTTGGGTTCTTCTGGATATCTCGACGGGTGATTTTATTCTTTTCCCAATTAATTTCTGGATTATGTTTCTTTAACCACGGCATTCCGATGATAACCATATTTGCTGGACTCGATATTACATTGAAACATATGTGTGAATCATGGTCACCAAGGTGTACTCTTAGTGGTATGGTTTCCATGGTTATATTCCCCGATGCTAGAGGCCGTCCATCTACTACTTCGGCTACTACTGGTCTGTTCTTTCGAAGTACTGGAATTCCATGTTTCTTAACGAGTCCTTCATCAATGAAACATGAGGACGCTCCTGAATCTACTAGAGCTATGAGGGAAAGGGTCTTCTTAGACAGGATTAACTTGACAGGGGCAAGACATGTTTCTACGGGTGTGGATGGAATTATGAGACCCTTTCGTATATCATGGTCCGGCTGTATGGTCTCTTTTACAACTGGACTTCCTCGTTTCCCTGCTCTACAAGGGTGGCTGCGACTTTGGAGTTTGTTCTCTTGTTGGGACAATTAACTGCAATGTGGCCAGGGTTTCCACAATATAGACATAATTTGTTATCCCTCCTTCTTTGTTTCTCTTGTGGTGTTAGAGGCTGGAACCTAGTTACATCTATCTGCATAGGTTCGGGCATAGTGTCATCTCTAGGAGTAGGCTGGAAAGGTTTCCATTGGCGAGGTCTTCCTTCTACTTGTTTTTCTTGTTTCCTTTCAAAAAGACGGTTATCACATTGAATGGCTTGGTTGATGTATTCATTCAATGTCTTCACCTCTGGCATCGTGAGTAGAAGGTCCTTCACGTCATCCCTTAAGCCCCATCTAAATTGGCTAATGAAATAATCTTCATGCCAAGTGAGGTCACATATCAATTGCCTAAATTCTGATGCATAGGTAGAGGCAGGGCGGTTACCTTGACGTAGCTTTCGAAGTTTTGTTTCTGCCACTCGACTCGTGTCTGCATCTCCAAATGTGGCGACAAGCTCTCCAAGAAATGCCTCATAATTATGAAGTACGGCCATATCCTTCTCCAAGATTGGGGCGAACCATGATAAAGCTTGACCATAGAGCAAGGTTCCAATAAAACCGACCTTGGATGCATCATCAGGGTATCTATCAGGCTGCATGCGAATGTACAATTTGACTTGTTGCAAGAATCCTCGAAACTTTGTACGATCACCATTGAACTTTTCTGGCATGCAAATCTTGGGTTCCTTCACAAATGATGTACTGGGCCGTTGGTTCACTTGAATACTCCCTTGATTCGCTTGAAGACTCCCGATTCGTTCTTGTAATTCTTGAAGGAGTGTACCTACATGCACTGGATGTCCCATCTCGACTTGTGTCTGTCGACGACTTAGGTCTTCGACTTGTTGTTGGAGACTCTGAAGTGATGCTACGATCTGTTCATAAGCGTTCTCCATGATGTCTGGTCTTGGATAGAAGATAGTCTTGCCAAAATGTCAGGGGAGCACTAGATTGTGCTCTCTGACTACACAAGACAAGATTTCGGAAACACAGTTCTGATTACAAGAATACCCACGAAGGGAAAATGCTACAAGAATATACGATCGATACAAGATGTCCCACAACCCGGGACCAATAGGTATGGAAAACTCGACTAGAGATGATACAGGAGATCCCACAACCCGGGATCGTAGGTAGGAAACAAGATATCTCGATTACAAGAAATCCCCTCAGGGATATGAACTGGATACAAGAAATAACTAGAAAGGATCTCGTACTACGAGATTACAATAGGACAAGAAAGGATGTCCACAATACAAGACTAGACAAGACTAGAGCTAGAAACAAGACTAGAACTTGAACTGGAACTTGAATGTACTTACTTGGAGGTCACGACTCCTTGAGCTCCCAAGACTGGCATTGGCAAGACTGATTATGAATGTGGCCAACCCCTCCTTATATAGGTTTTCAAGGGCGGTTCCCAAGGCGGTTGCGAACTGATGATGTCATCATGATGTCATCGATTTGTAACAAGACCTCCCAATGTCAGAATTCAGCGAATAGACAGTTGATCTTGGGGTTTTGGCACATTCCGGACGCAATGGAAGCATTGGTTTCTCCTAATTCTGAACCAATCATGAGATACAGGGTTCACATGGAATCTTAGGTTCAGGATGGTTTCCTTCGTCCATGACAATTAGCTTCCTCGGATGCCGGCACAACTTTGTCACTTTCTGGTCCTACAAGCATTAGATCATCCGATTCCTCATGTTTACCTGCCTTATCCTTACATACCATCGTAAGGGCGCTAAGTGTTGAATTTTGATTATCTGACTCAATTAGAGATTTCTGTCCTTCAGGAGGTGCCTGCAAAAGATAAGCTTGACTTCCTTGCTTACTCTTTTCTATTTTGTTCAAGTGAAGAACATCAGTTTTTCCCTCTTCCCGTCCTCCTTGTGTTGCTTCTGCAAAATCTTCATTTACCTCACATATCTCCACTGTGCAGCATTCTGCACTTCCCATCATCCAATTTAACAATGTATCATTTTCTTGGGGTAGAGTGGGCATTACCTGAGTATCCACAGTATATCCAGTGGTTTTTCCAGAATCAAATCCTTCTTCCAAGTGTAGTTGCAGTTGGCTATTGGTGCAAGTTGAAATCCATAGTTTATTTTTCCCCCAATCTTGCAAAGCTTTTGCTTGTCTCAGCCAAGGTCTCCCCAGGAGCAAAGGATAGGAAGTCTCCTGTGGAAGTGCAATAACAACAAAATCCAACACAAAGTGGCAACCCTGTACTACCATCAATACCTTTTCAATAATGCCAAGTGGCGCAACCCGATGTTGATCTGCCAATGTAACCGTGAATGGTGCCAACTTGGTGGGGTTTAATTTCAGCTTCTTCATTGTAAAATCTGGCATTAAATTGATACCAGAGCCTCCATCTATGATCACACCTGTAAGAGCTTCATCCTTTATACAAACTGATAATCTTGAACTTTGGTAGTCTGCTAAGGGTGCAGGGGGAAAATCAACCATGAACCCATCTATACTAGGTGATTGGACCAAGTGAGCAGAGTGTATAATCTTCAGTAAGTCACTTCTTATTTTTGAATCCATCCTTATAAGTTCATATAGACTAACCTTGTGATGAATACCTTTCAAGATCTGTTCAATGTTTACCTCCTGAGTATTTTTTTGTAGACGTGTTGGTTGGCCCCTTAGAGAAGTAGTCATTTCTTCATAAGCTCCTTCAATTTCCACTTGGTCCTTCCATCCAGACTTCTTTTCTTCCTCTTTATCCTGTTTTCCTTCTTGTTCATCTCTATGGGTTGCAGCTGCTTGCCTAGCTCTAGTCATTATGGGCATTGCAGAGGATGAAACGGCATAAGACTGAGTAGTTTTTCCTTCTTCATGTGGAGAGACCGCGATCATGTGGATTGGAGCAGGACGACCTCTTGGGCAATCTTTGGTATAATGATCTTTGGCCTCTGGACAATGTTGACAAGGAGGTGCATCTTCTGGAAGAGAACACCTATTTTGCATGTGGCCGTACTCACCACAACGATAGCACATCAAAGGTCTATTATATCTAGGCCTTGCCGGCCGATTCTCCTCTCTATTTGAAGTATTTGATGTACTAGCATAATATGAATCCAAATTTTGAGGGTTACCTCTCTGCTGTGTACCCTTGAGGTAGTAGCAATCCCTTGCTTCATGACCATCTTTTCCAAAAAATTGACAGCTTACCTTAATAGGGCAATTAGCATTGGAGTGTCCATTGTTGTTACAGATTGTACACCAAATTTGTCTCCTTATATCCTGAGTGGTCTTCAAGTCTTCTAATTCTCGGCGAAGTTGGGCCACTTCATCATCAGTTCGACGCAGTGGTGGCAAGACCTTCTCTTCTTGTTGATTTTGTTGCATCTTCAATGTTTCCAGTTCCCTCCTTAATTGCTCAATAAGATCCAGATCTGCAGCATACTTTTGTTGTGTATCCCCCTCAAAATGTTGCCTTGCTTCTTCAATGCGCGATGCCGCTGCAACAAAATCATTGAGAGTGGCATCCAATCTAAGAGACTCCCGAAGCTTCTGCTGAGATGACCTTGGCAGGGCCTTCTCAATCCACTTTTTAACCAAAAAGTCACCTGGAGCATGTGGCAGACGTGCAACAAGTGCTTTTGTTCTAGTGTGAAGTTCATGAAAAGATTCACCTGATCTCAGCTTCAAATTCTCTAGCTGATCTAGAGCTCTTTCTAAGGAATCACTTGGTCGGAATGTTTGTGAGAAAGCCGCCTTCAGAGCCTCCCATGTAGTGAAATGGCCATCTGCATATTGACTATACCATTTATCTGCAAGACCCTCCAATGTGGATGGAAAAAGTGCCAACATTGCATCTTCTCTATTCTGCAGACCACGTCCACCGCATAAAGAGATAAATCTCCTCACATGATCATCAGCATCTTCATAAGCATGTCCCTTGAAGCTAGGGAATTTGATGTTTAATCTGGAGAGTAGATGAGAAAGATCCTCCATTTGGACTGGTGTCTCTTCCGACGTATCTGAGGAGAAGTCTAGAGTTCTCCTATACCCTTCTTTTGACAATGGTGTTGCACCCAAATCAATAGACAAATTTAGGGAGGACAGAGGGGAGGTAGACTCACTAGCCGTGGTTATTGCTAAGTTGTTAAGGCTCCTTCGAACACGAAGAGATTCCTTATCTGCTCGTGTATGGGTCATGTACCTATTCGCAATTGCAATAGGGAAAAACACCTCTCAAAGAAATGCAAAGATCCCACCGGGCGTGCCAAACTGTAGAGGAGGTACTGGGGTATCCACTTTTATAGAAAATAAACACTTCCACTACGTCACCTACTCAAGGGGGGTTCTCTTTAGGGAAGTATACCCTTTAACATTTCTGTGAGCAGGCAGATGCAAAGATTGAACAGAGTAGTAAAGACTTTTGAAAATGTGAACAATAATTTACCAAGGAAGACCAATCCCTTCTTGATTTGACTCAGATGATTACAAGGTTGATCAAATGCTCAAAAGTGCAGGCTTAGAAAGCTAACATGCCATCCTAGAAATAAATAAGCTCAATGCACAGAATCTTCTGATCAGCTTAAGGGGCTAATTACATGCAATTTAACTCAGAACAATACCAATGGTAAGATCTTCTCAAGAGAATAGAACACAATCAACCACACTGACTCACAGAAACGAAGAAGAATCCAAGCTACTCTTTTACACTATAGTGCTCATAGCCCTCAACTGAGAAGCCTCCCCTCTGTATACACACTACAGAGTAGCTCCTACAATAGACTTGAAACCACCAAGTATAAGAGAGAACCTCTGCACGAACGCATGAACCACCGTATCTCTAAAATTTGTTGTACCTTGTACATGTACTCCAGTGTACCGCAAATGAGCACAAATCCCTTGATTTTATAGGCCCCAATAGGCGAAGAGAGCCTTGCCGAATCTTCACGTCCACTGATCACGCGCAAGTTAATCACCCAAAATTGGGGGGTAGGTCAAATATTCCACTTGATTTGAATTAGATCCACAAAAATAGGTAATCGCCGTGAATGGTTGGCGGCAAAAGTTATTCCCTGTTTCCACTTTTTACCCAGCACACTTTTATCCCATACCTCTTTTGTAGTCAAATTGAGACCCTTAATTTGCATTGCCGGTGATTTAGAAACTCCTCTTGAGTGTGGGAAAGGGAGGGTAACTTCACAATTCCTAGAGCCCCAAGAAATACTTTAATTTGAAAGGTCATCTCTCAAGCTGGCTTGAAGTATTCATTCGCATCCTCAGACTCCTCAAGCTTGTAGTTGATGAATTATTGAGCCAGGGTACTCAGTCGGCCTAAAGGGGCACACTCCCATCTCCATCACGGTGCACTCTCTGTAGCAGAACCCTTACAACCTTCTGACTTTGTTCCTTGAATCACGTCCAAACATGTCAAAAAAGAGTTGGCCGAATAATTCCCACATCAAGATCATCAATTCCAACTTTACTTCCAAGAAATGTCCTCTTTATGGCTCCATATCTGTCAGCTCCTGAGAAGGCTTGAACTGAAGAATTGCCTTATTATTCTTATGTGATTGTGTGTGGTTGTGTGTGATTGTGTGTGTTCGTGTGTGATTGTATGTATGTGTTTGTGTGTGTGAGTGTGAGTGTGTGCTTATATGTGTGTGAGTGTTTATGTGCGTGCACGTGAGTGTGTATGAGTGGAGTGTGTGTGTGGAAATGTATGTGTGTGGGGGTGGGTGTGTGAATTTGTGAGTGGGAGGGAATGCGTAGGAGGCTGAGGGGAGTGGTTGCAAGAGGAGGAGGGCGGATGCGGGCGGGTAGAGGAGGAGTGGGGGTGGCGGGGGGCGAATGGCGGGGGGGCGGAGGGCGGATGGCGGGGACATGCGGGGTGGGGGTGAGGGTGGGTGTAGGCGGGAGGGTGTGGGTGGTGAGGGTGGCGGAGAGAGAGGAGGGGGTGTGGGTGTGGGCGGAGAGAGGAGGGGCGGGGGGCTGATGGCGGGGGAGGAGGGGCGGGGGGCGGATGGCGGGGGGGCGGATGGCAGGTAGAGGAGGAGTGCGGGTGGCGGAGGGGGGCGGGTAGCTAGGGGGCTTGGCGGAGGGGGGTGAGGGGTGGTGGCGGAGGGATCGCGGGGGGTGGATGGCGGGGGAGGAGGAGGCTAGGCGGGGGGCGGGGGCTGCTGCGGGTGGCGGAGGGAGGAGCGGGCTAGGCGGGGGGCGGGGGCTGCTGCGGGTGGCGGAGGGAGGAGCGGGCTAGGCGGGGGGCGGGGGCTGCTGCGGGTGGGGGAGGAGAGAGAAGGAAGGGGGGAGAGAGAGGGGAAGAGAGAGAGGGAGATAGAGGGAGGGAGGGCACGCGGGGGCGGGGGAAGAGAGAGAAGAGAGAGAGAGAGAGAGAGAGAGAGAGAGAGAGAGAGAGAGAGAGAGAGAGAGAGAGAGAGAGAGAGAGAGAGAGAGAGAGAGAGAGAGAGAGAGAGAGAGAGAGAGAGAGAGAGAGAGAGAGAGAGAGAGAGAGAGAGAGAGAGAGAGAGAGAGAGAGAGAGAGAGAGAGAGAGAGAGAGAGAGAGAGAGAGAGAGAGAGAGAGAGAGAGAGAGAGAGAGAGAGAGAGAGAGAGAGAGAGAGAGAGAGAGAGAGAGAGTGAGAGAGAGAGAGAGACAGGGACGGGGGAGGAGAGAGAGAGAGAGAGAGAGAGAGAGAGAGAGAGAGAGAGAGAGAGAGAGAGAGAGAGAGAGAGAGAGAGAGAGAGAGAGAGAGAGAGAGAGAGAGAGAGAGAGAGAGAGAGAGAGAGAGAGAGAGAGAGAGAGAGAAGGGACGAGAAGGCGGGGAGAGAGAGGGAAGAGAGAGGGAGAGAGAGGGGAGAGAGAGAAGAAAGAAAGAGAGAGGGACTGAGAGAGAGGAGGGGGATCTACATACACCTATAACGACAGGTACTGCAAATACAGGTGTTGGAGCTGATGAAGATGGTGTCGAAGATGATATTCCGCAGATTCTTGTTTGTGTTGCTGCATCTGTTGCACCTACTGCAGAGCAGATTTGTTGGGATGGCAGAGATGCCCAGGCACATGCATTGATAGCTTTGTCTGTCAAACGTGCCATTATTCCTCACATTCGCTCTTGCAGAACAGCAAAGGATGCTTGGGATACACTTACCACTTTGTACCAGGCTAGGAATGAGGCTCGTGTTGCTTACCTCCGAAAATAGTTGGAGAGTGAGCACATGAATGAAGGCTATTCTATGGACAATTTTCTTCCAAAGATCAAAGACCTGAAGGAACAATTGATTTCTGCTAATGAGGTTATACCAGATAGCTCACTTGTTCAGACCGTTCTGAATGGTCTTCCTGATTCATATCAGAGTTTTGACTCTACTCTTCGGTTGATGATGAAAGGCAATCCGAATGCCTTGTCATTTGAGGAATTAGTCTCTGTTCTGTTGCAGGAGGATCAGTCCAGGCAGAACAAGTCCATTATGCGTGTTGTAGATCAAGCTTTCCTGGCTAGTCAGAAGGGCAAAGGAAAATGGAGCTCTTCTACTAGTAAGCAGAAATCTACAAATGCTGCACAGTCGAAGAACCAGGATAAAGATGAGAAGAAATCAGAAAAGCAAAAATTGTTCTGCAAGTACTGTAAAGGAAATGATCATATTATAAAGAACTATCCAAAACTGGCTGCTAAAGAGGCAAAGAAGAAAGAGGCTAGAATGGTTGTTGCAGAGGCCTCTACACCAAAAACAGAGTCTGCAAATCTTGTGCAGGAAGAAGAATGGGCGTTTACTACTGTCTGCAGTTTTGACCCATCTTCTCATGATCAGTGCATGTCTGCAATAGACTCAGATGTTTGGTACTTTGATAGTGGGGCGACCAAACATATTACCTCGCAGCGCAATTTCTTCTCTTCACTCGAGCCTGCCCCTAAATGGAATACTATCACATGCGCCAATAACTCCTCTTATCCTGTTATGGGAGTTGGTAAGATCATTCTCACTATTGCTGATGGTAGTTCTTTCACTTTGTTAGATGATTTATTTGTGCTAGGGATCAAAAAGAACCTGTTATCAATTTCTACATTAGCCAAGATTGTCTTGGTTGTGAAATTCGTTGATGACAGGTGTACAGTCCATGATCTCTCAAATGGTGATGTGATTATTGCTTATGGCATTTTATGTCGTGGGTTGTATAAGCTCATAGACTATGAAAGATCTGTGAATGATTCGGCATGTGCAGTTCATGATTCTCAGGCTATGTCAGATGCAAAGCTTTGGCATGCATGCTTTGGTCATCTGAATTTTGCTAGTTTGTTACGCCTGCAGAAATCTGAAATGGTGTCCTCTTTGCCCAAACTTGAGGCACCTGGAAAACATGTTTGTGAAGGCTGTATTTTGGGCAAAATGCAGCCTTCTTCCTTTCCAAAAGATGGTTCAGTTCGGGCTACGCAGAAATTGCAGCTTGTACATAGTGATGTCTGTGGTCCTATGTAGACACCCTCATTTGGAAATTACCTTTACTTCGTGACTTTCATTGATGATTTTTCCAGGCATGCATGGGAATATCCACTCAAAGCAAAGTCCGAAGTGTTCATGTGCTTCAAACAGTTTTTGGTTTTGGCTGAAAATTCGTCAGCATGTAAAATGGGCACCCTCCATTCTGATCAAGGGGGGGAATATATGTCTTCAGATTTTAATGCATTTCTGGCTGAACGTGGGATAAAACACTAGTGTACAGTGCCGTATACACCTCAACAGAATGGAGTTGCTGAACGAAAGAACAGGTCACTCATGGAGATGGCGAGGTGCATGGTCAAAAGTCAGGCTTTACCACATAGTTTCTGGCTTGAGGCTGTCATGTGTGCAACATATGTACTGAACAGGTGTCCCACTAAAGCGTTGCAGTCTATCACTCCATATGAGGGTTGGCATGACCGCAAGCCATCTGTTGCTCATCTACGTGTTTTTGGTTGTTTGGCATATGCATTAGTGCCTGAAGAACATTGTAGAAAATTGAATGATAAGGCAGTAAAATGTATTTTTGTTGGGTACAGTTCTGAAAGTAAAGGCTATTCTGGTTAGCCGTGATGTTGTCTTTGTGGAAGATGCTATTCAGCCATCGCTTTCATGTACTAAGGAGACATCTATTAGCTCCAAAGACATGTATGATACTTTGATGCCTCTTTTTACAGGTGGACAGGCTAGTGCTTGTCCTAATGAGGGAACTTCTCAGGCTTTGCAAGTTTCATATGATGATGCAGATCATTCCATTTCTGATGCAGATTTACATGACGCACTTGTTGATGAGAGAGATGATATTGAGCAGGCAAAAACTATGCCAAAATGGCTGGTGCAGACTTTGCGTGACAGCAAATTAGATGCACCTTTTTCATATCGTACTCGTTGAGGCTCTCATAGTGCCTCTTTTGCATCAGATTGCTATGCTATGGCTGCATCTAGTCTCTGTGATGGTGTTTCTTTTGATGAAGCACAAAATTCAGAAAATTGGGTGGCTGCTATGCAATCTGAATATGATGCTATAATGAAGAATGGTACATGGTCTTTATGTGACTTGCCTCCTGGCAAGAAGGCCATTGGCACTAAGTGGGTATACAAGCTGAAGCGTAAACCTGATGGTACAGTTGACAGGTATAAGGCTAGGCTTGTTGCAAAGGGTTATGCACAGGAAAGAGGCATTGATTTTGATGAGACCTTTGCACCTACATGCCATATGACTACTGTTCGGAGCATTTGTGCACTTGCAGTCCATCATGGTTGGAATGTACATCAATTGGACATTAAAACAGCATTTTTGAATGGTGACTT